>JAVLUU010000332.1:0-7500 GCA_032206185.1 Columba guinea
TAGAAAGAAAAATGACAAAGAAAGAAAGAAGAAAGACAGAAAGAAAGACAGAAAGAAAGAAAAAGAAAGAAAGAAAGAAAGACAGAAAGAAAGACAGTAAAAAAAGAAAGAAAGAGAGAAAAAGAAAGAAAGAATGAAAGAAAGAAAGGAAGGAAGAAAGATAGAAAGAAAGAAAGAAAAAAGAATGAAATAAGAAAGAAAGAAAGAAAGAAAGAAAGAAAAAAGAAAGAAAGAAGAAAGAAAGAAAGAAAAAAGAAAGAAAGAAAGAAAAAGAAAGAAAGAAAGAAGAAAGAAAAAAAAGAAAAAAAATAGAAAGAAAGAAAGAAAAAAGAAAGAAGTAAGAAAGAAAGAAAGAAAAAGAAAGAAAAAAGAAAGAAAGAAAGAAAAACAGAAAGAAAGAAAGAAAAGGAAAGACAGAAAGAAAGAAAAAAGAAAAAGAAATAAAAAGACAGAAAGAAAGAAGAGAGGAAAAGAAAGAAAGAAATAAAGAAAGAAAGAAAGAAAGAAAGAAAGAAAAAAGAAAAAGAAAGAAAAAGAAAGACAGAAAGAAAGAAGAAAGAAAGAAAGACAGAAAGAAAGAAAGAAAAAGAAAGAAAGAAAGAAAAAAGAAAGAAAGAAAGAAAGAAAAAAGAAAGAAAGAAGAAATAAAGAAAGAATAAAGAAAGAAAAAAGAAAGAAAGGAAGAAAAGAAAGAAAGAAATAAAGAAAATAAAGAAAAAAGAAAGACAGAAAGAAAGAAGAAAGAAAGAAAAAAGACAGAAAGAAAGAAAGAAAGAAATAGAAAGATAGAAACAAGAAAGAAAGAAAGAAAGATAAAAGAAAGAAAGAAAGAAAGAAAGAAACAGAAATAATGAAAGAAAGAAAGAAAGAAGATAGAAGGAAAAAAAGAAAGAAATAAGACAGAAAGAAAGAAAAAAGAATGAAAGAAAGAATGAAAGAAGGAAAAAAAGAAAGAAAGAAGAAAGAAGGAAAGAAAGAATGAAAGAAAAAAGAAAGAAAGAAAGACAGAAAGAAAGACAGAAAGAAAGAAAGAAAGGAAGAAAAAGAAAGAAAGAAAGAAAGAAAGAAAGAAAGAATAAAGAAAGAAAGAAGAAAGAAAGAAAGAAAAAAAGAAAAAAGAAAGAAATAAAGAAAAAAAGAAAAAAGAAAGAAAGAAAGAAAGAAAGAAAGAAAAAAGAAAGAAAGAAAGACAGAAAGAAAGAAAGAAGGAAAAAAAGAAAGAAAGAATGAAAGAAAGAAGAAAGAAACAAAGAAAAAAGGCAAGAAATAAAGACAGAAAGAAAGAAGAAAGAAAGAAAGAAAAAAGAAAGAAAAAAGAAAGAAAGAAGAAATAAAGAAAGAATAAAGAAAGAAAAAAGAAAGAAAAAAGATAGAAAGAAAGAAAGAAAGAAAAAAGAAAGAAAAAAGAAAGAAAGAAAGAAAAAGAAAGAAAGAGAGAAAGAAAAAAGAAAGAACACAAAAGAAAGAAGAAAGAGAGAAATAAAGAAAGAAAGAAGAAAAAAGGAGGAGAGAAAGACAGAAGGAAAGACAGAAAGAAAGAAATAAAAAAGAAAAAGAAATACCTAAGAAAGAAAGAAAGAAAGAAAGAAAAACGAAAGAAAGAAGAAAGAAAGAAAGAAAAGAAAGTAAGAAAGAAAAGAAAGAAAGAAAGACAGAAAGATACAAAGAAAGAAAGAAAGAAAGAAAGTAAAGAAAGAAAGAAAGAAAGAAAGAAAAAAGAAAGAAAGAAAGAAAAAAAGAAAGAAGAAAGAAAGAAAGAAAGAAAGAAAGAATAGAAAGAAAAATGACAGAGAAAGAAAGAAGAAACAAAGAAAGACAGAAAGAAAGACAGAAAGAAAGAGAAAGAAAGAAAGAAAGAAAGACAGAAAGAAAGACAGTAAAAAAAAGAAAGAAAGAAAAAGAAAGAAAGAATGAAAGAAAAAAGGAAGGAAGAAAGATAGAAAGAAAGAAAGAAAAAAGAATGAAATAAGAAAGAAAGAAAGAAAGAAAGAAAGAAAGAAAGAAAGAAAGAAAGAAAGAAAAAAGAAAGAAAAAGAAAGAAGAAAGAAAGAAAGAAGAAAGAAAGAAGAAAGAGAGAAAGAAAAAGAAAGAAAAAAGAAAGAAATAAAGAAAAACAGAAAGAAAGAAAGAAAGAAAGACAGAAAGAAAGAAAAAAGAAAAAAGAAAGAAAAAGAAAGTCAGAAAGAAAGAAGAAAGGAAAAGAAAGAAAGAAAGAAAGGAAGAAAGAAAGAAAGAAAAAAGAAAAAGAAAGAAAAAGAAAGACCGAAAGAAAGAAGAAAGAAAGAAAGAAAAAGAAAGAAAGAAAGAAAAAAGAAAGAAAGAAAGAAAGAAAAAAGAAAGAAAGAAGAAATAAACAAAGAATAAAGAATGAAAAAAGAAAAAAAAAGGAGAAAAGAAAGAAAGAAATAAAGAAAATAAAGAAAAAAGAAAGACAGAAAGAAAGAAGAAAGAAAGAAAAAAGACAGAAAGAAAGAAAGAAAGAAAAAGAAAGATAGAAACAAGAAAGAAAGAAAGAAAGATAAAAGAAAGAAAGAAAGAAAAATAAAGAAAGAAAGAAAGAAGAAAGCTGGAAAGAAAGAAAGAAAGAAAGAAAGAAAGAAACAAAAAAAAAGAAAGAATAAAAGAAAGAAAGAAAGAAATGGAAAGAAAGAAAGAAAGAAAAAAGAAAGAAAGAAAAAAGAATGAAAGAAACAATGAAAGAAGGAAAAAAGAAAGAAAGAAGAAGGAAAGAAAGAATGAAAGAAAAAAGAAAGAAAGAAAGAAAGACAGATAGAAAGAAAGAAAGAAAGAAAGAAAGAAAAAAGAAAGAAAGAAAGACAGAAAGGAAGAAAGAAAGAAAAAAGAAAAAGAAAGAAAGAAGAAAGAAACAAAAAAGAAAGCAAGAAAAAAAGAAAGAAAGAAGAAAGAAAGAAAAAAGACAGAAAGAAAGAAAGAAAGAAATAGAAAGATAGAAACAAGAAAGAAAGAAAGAAAGATAAAAGAAAGAAAGAAAGAAAGAAAGAAACAGAAATAATGAAAGAAAGAAAGAAAGAAGATAGAAGGAAAAAAAGAAAGAAATAAGACAGAAAGAAAGAAAAAAGAATGAAAGAAAGAATGAAAGAAGGAAAAAAAGAAAGAAAGAAGAAAGAAGGAAAGAAAGAATGAAAGAAAAAAGAAAGAAAGAAAGACAGAAAGAAAGACAGAAAGAAAGAAAGGAAGAAAAAGAAAGAAAGAAAGAAAGAAAGAAAGAAAGAAAGAAAGAATAAAGAAAGAAAGAAGAAAGAAAGAAAGAAAAAAGAAAAAAGAAAGAAATAAAGAAAAAAAGAAAAAAGAAAGAAAGAAAAAAAGAAAGAAAGAAAAAAGAAAGAAAGAAAGACAGAAAGAAAGAAAGAAGGAAAAAAAGAAAGAAAGAATGAAAGAAAGAAGAAAGAAACAAAGAAAAAAGGCAAGAAATAAAGACAGAAAGAAAGAAGAAAGAAAGAAAGAAAAAAGAAAGAAAAAAGAAAGAAAGAAGAAATAAAGAAAGAATAAAGAAAGAAAAAAGAAAGAAAAAAGATAGAAAGAAAGAAAGAAAGAAAAAAGAAAGAAAAAAGAAAGAAAGAAAGAAAAAGAAAGAAAGAGAGAAAGAAAAAAGAAAGAACACAAAAGAAAGAAGAAAGAGAGAAATAAAGAAAGAAAGAAGAAAAAAGGAGGAGAGAAAGACAGAAGGAAAGACAGAAAGAAAGAAATAAAAAAGAAAAAGAAATACCTAAGAAAGAAAGAAAGAAAGAAAGAAAAACGAAAGAAAGAAGAAAGAAAGAAAGAAAAGAAAGTAAGAAAGAAAAGAAAGAAAGAAAGACAGAAAGATACAAAGAAAGAAAGAAAGAAAGAAAGTAAAGAAAGAAAGAAAGAAAGAAAGAAAAAAGAAAGAAAGAAAGAAAAAAAGAAAGAAGAAAGAAAGAAAGAAAGAAAGAAAGAATAGAAAGAAAAATGACAGAGAAAGAAAGAAGAAACAAAGAAAGACAGAAAGAAAGACAGAAAGAAAGAGAAAGAAAGAAAGAAAGAAAGACAGAAAGAAAGACAGTAAAAAAAAGAAAGAAAGAAAAAGAAAGAAAGAATGAAAGAAAAAAGGAAGGAAGAAAGATAGAAAGAAAGAAAGAAAAAAGAATGAAATAAGAAAGAAAGAAAGAAAGAAAGAAAGAAAGAAAGAAAGAAAGAAAGAAAGAAAAAAGAAAGAAAAAGAAAGAAGAAAGAAAGAAAGAAGAAAGAAAGAAGAAAGAGAGAAAGAAAAAGAAAGAAAAAAGAAAGAAATAAAGAAAAACAGAAAGAAAGAAAGAAAGAAAGACAGAAAGAAAGAAAAAAGAAAAAAGAAAGAAAAAGAAAGTCAGAAAGAAAGAAGAAAGGAAAAGAAAGAAAGAAAGAAAGGAAGAAAGAAAGAAAGAAAAAAGAAAAAGAAAGAAAAAGAAAGACCGAAAGAAAGAAGAAAGAAAGAAAGAAAAAGAAAGAAAGAAAGAAAAAAGAAAGAAAGAAAGAAAGAAAAAAGAAAGAAAGAAGAAATAAACAAAGAATAAAGAATGAAAAAAGAAAAAAAAAGGAGAAAAGAAAGAAAGAAATAAAGAAAATAAAGAAAAAAGAAAGACAGAAAGAAAGAAGAAAGAAAGAAAAAAGACAGAAAGAAAGAAAGAAAGAAAAAGAAAGATAGAAACAAGAAAGAAAGAAAGAAAGATAAAAGAAAGAAAGAAAGAAAAATAAAGAAAGAAAGAAAGAAGAAAGCTGGAAAGAAAGAAAGAAAGAAAGAAAGAAAGAAAGAAACAAAAAAAAAGAAAGAATAAAAGAAAGAAAGAAAGAAATGGAAAGAAAGAAAGAAAGAAAAAAGAAAGAAAGAAAAAAGAATGAAAGAAACAATGAAAGAAGGAAAAAAGAAAGAAAGAAGAAGGAAAGAAAGAATGAAAGAAAAAAGAAAGAAAGAAAGAAAGACAGATAGAAAGAAAGAAAGAAAGAAAGAAAGAAAAAAGAAAGAAAGAAAGACAGAAAGGAAGAAAGAAAGAAAAAAGAAAAAGAAAGAAAGAAGAAAGAAACAAAAAAGAAAGCAAGAAAAAAAGAAAGAAAGAAGAAAGAAAGAAAAAAGACAGAAAGAAAGAAAGAAAGAAATAGAAAGATAGAAACAAGAAAGAAAGAAAGAAAGATAAAAGAAAGAAAGAAAGAAAGAAAGAAAGAAACAGAAATAATGAAAGAAAGAAAGAAAGAAGATAGAAGGAAAAAAAGAAAGAAATAAGACAGAAAGAAAGAAAAAAGAATGAAAGAAAGAATGAAAGAAGGAAAAAAAGAAAGAAAGAAGAAAGAAGGAAAGAAAGAATGAAAGAAAAAAGAAAGAAAGAAAGACAGAAAGAAAGACAGAAAGAAAGAAAGAAAGGAAGAAAAAGAAAGAAAGAAAGAAAGAAAGAAAGAAAGAATAAAGAAAGAAAGAAGAAAGAAAGAAAGAAAAAAAGAAAAAAGAAAGAAATAAAGAAAAAAAGAAAAAAGAAAGAAAGAAAGAAAGAAAGAAAAAAGAAAGAAAGAAAGACAGAAAGAAAGAAAGAAGGAAAAAAAGAAAGAAAGAATGAAAGAAAGAAGAAAGAAACAAAGAAAAAAGGCAAGAAATAAAGACAGAAAGAAAGAAGAAAGAAAGAAAGAAAAAAGAAAGAAAAAAGAAAGAAAGAAGAAATAAAGAAAGAATAAAGAAAGAAAAAAGAAAGAAAAAAGATAGAAAAAAAGAAAGAAAGAAAAAAGAAAGAAAAAAGAAAGAAAGAAAGAAAAAGAAAGAAAGAGAGAAAGAAAAAAGAAAGAACACAAAAGAAAGAAGAAAGAGAGAAATAAAGAAAGAAAGAAGAAAAAAGGAGGAGAGAAAGACAGAAGGAAAGACAGAAAGAAAGAAATAAAAAAGAAAAAGAAATACCTAAGAAAGAAAGAAAGAAAGAAAGAAAAACGAAAGAAAGAAGAAAGAAAGAAAGAAAAGAAAGTAAGAAAGAAAAGAAAGAAAGAAAGACAGAAAGATACAAAGAAAGAAAGAAAGAAAGTAAAGAAAGAAAGAAAGAAAGAAAGAAAAAAGAAAGAAAGAAAGAAAAAAAGAAAGAAGAAAGAAAGAAAGAAAGAAAGAAAGAATAGAAAGAAAAATGACAAAGAAAGAAAGAAGAAACAAAGAAAGACAGAAAGAAAGACAGAAAGAAAGAGAAAGAAAGAAAGAAAGAAAGACAGAAAGAAAGACAGTAAAAAAAAGAAAGAAAGAAAAAGAAAGAAAGAATGAAAGAAAAAAGGAAGGAAGAAAGATAGAAAGAAAGAAAGAAAAAAGAATGAAATAAGAAAGAAAGAAAGAAAGAAAGAAAGAAAGAAAGAAAGAAAGAAAGAAAAAAGAAAGAAAGAAAAAGAAAGAAGAAAGAAAGAAAGAAGAAAGAAAGAAGAAAGAGAGAAAGAAAAAGAAAGAAAAAAGAAAGAAATAAAGAAAAACAGAAAGAAAGAAAGAAAGAAAGACAGAAAGAAAGAAAAAAGAAAAAAGAAAGAAAAAGAAAGTCAGAAAGAAAGAAGAAAGGAAAAGAAAGAAAGAAAGAAAGGAAGAAAGAAAGAAAGAAAAAAGAAAAAGAAAGAAAAAGAAAGACCGAAAGAAAGAAGAAAGAAAGAAAGAAAAAGAAAGAAAGAAAGAAAAAAGAAAGAAAGAAAGAAAGAAAAAAGAAAGAAAGAAGAAATAAACAAAGAATAAAGAATGAAAAAAGAAAAAAAAAGGAGAAAAGAAAGAAAGAATAAAGAAAATAAAGAAAAAAGAAAGACAGAAAGAAAGAAGAAAGAAAGAAAAAAGACAGAAAGAAAGAAAGAAAGAAAAAGAAAGATAGAAACAAGAAAGAAAGAAAGAAAGATAAAAGAAAGAAAGAAAGAAAAATAAAGAAAGAAAGAAAGAAGAAAGCTGGAAAGAAAGAAAGAAAGAAAGAAAGAAAGAAACAAAAAGAAAGAAAGAATAAAAGAAAGAAAGAAAGAAATGGAAAGAAAGAAAGAAAGAAAAAAGAAAGAAAGAAAAAAGAATGAAAGAAACAATGAAAGAAGGAAAAAAGAAAGAAAGAAGAAGGAAAGAAAGAATGAAAGAAAAAAGAAAGAAAGAAAGAAAGACAGATAGAAAGAAAGAAAGAAAGAAAGAAAGAAAAAAGAAAGAAAGAAAGACAGAAAGGAAGAAAGAAAGAAAAAAGAAAAAGAAAGAAAGAAGAAAGAAACAAAAAAGAAAGCAAGAAAAAAAGAAAGAAAGAAGAAAGAAAGAAAGAAAAAAGAAAGAAAGAAAAAAGAAAGAAAGAAAGAAAGACAGAAAGAAAGAAAGAAAGAAAGAAGAAAGAAAGAAAGAAAGACAGTAAGACAGAAAGAAAGAAACGAAAAGAGAGAAAGAAAGAAGGAAAAAGAAAGAAAGGAAGAAAAAAGGAAAAAGAAGGAAAGAAAGAAAGAAAGAAAGACAGAAAAAAATAAATAAAGAAAGAAAAGGAAAGACAAAGAAAGAAAGAAAGAGAGAAAGAAAGAAAGAAGAAGGAA
>JAVLUU010000332.1:62500-67500 GCA_032206185.1 Columba guinea
AAGAAGGAAAGAAAAATGAAAGAAAGACAGAAAGACAGAGAGAAAGAAAGAAAGAAAAAGAAAGAAAGAAAGAAAGAAGAAAGAAAGGAAAAGAAAGAAAAAAAGAAAGAAAGAAAGAAAATAAAAAGAAAGAAAGAAAGGGAGGAAGAAAGAAAGAAAGAAAGAAATTAAGAATGAAAGAAAGAAAGAAAAAAAAAGAAAAAAGAAGAAAGAAAGAAAAAAGAAAGAAAAAAGAAAGAAAGAAAGAAAAGATAGAAAGAAAGAAAGAAAGAAATTAAGAATGAAGGAAAGAAAGAAAAAAAAGAAAGAAAGAAGAAAGAAAGAAAAAAGGAAGAAAAAAAGAAAAAAGGAAGAAAAAGAAAGAAAGAAAGAAAAAAGAAAGAAGAAAGACAGAAAAAAGACAGAATGAAAGAAAGAAAGAAAGAAAAAGAGAGAAAGAAAGAAAAAAGAAAGAAAGAAAGAAAAAAGAAACAAAGAAGAAATAAAGAAAGAATAAAGAAACAAAAAAGAAAGAAAGGAAGAAAAGAAAGAAATAAAGAAAATATAGAAAAAAGAAAGAAAGAAAGAAAGAATAAAGAAAGAAAGAAAGAAACAAGAAAGAAAGAAAGATAAAAGAAAGAAAGAAAGAAAGAAAAATAAAGAAAGAAAGAAAGAAAGTAAGAAGAAAGAAAGACAGAAAGAAAAAAGAAAGAAAGAAAGAAAGAAAGAAAGAAAGAAAAAGAAAGAAAGAAACCAGAAACAAAGAAAGATAAAAGAAAGAAAGAAAGAAACAAACAAAAATAAAGAAAGAAAGAAATAAAGAAAGTAAGAAGAAATAAAGGAAGAAAGAAAGAAGAAAAAAGGAATAAATAAAGATAAAGAAAGAAAGAAAGAAAAAAGTAAGAAAGAAAGAAGAAAGAAAGAAAGAAAGAAAGAAGAAAGAAAGAAAGCAAGAAATAAAGACAGAAAGAAAGACAGAAAGGAAGAAAGAAAGAAAGAAAGAAAAAAGAAAGAAATAAAGAAAGAAAAAAGAAAGAAATAAAGAAAGAAAAAGAAAGAAAGAAAGAAAGAAAGAAAAGAAAGAAGGAAAGAAAAAAGAAAAAAGAAAGAAAGAAGAAAGAAAGAAAGAAGAAAGAAAGAAAGAAAAAGAAAGAAAGAAAGAAAGAAGAAAGAAAGAAAGAAAGAAAGAAAAAGAAAGAAAGAAGAAATAAAGAAAGAATAAAGAAAGAAAAAAGAAAGAAAGGTAGAAAAGAAAGAAAGAAATAAAGAAAATAAAGAAAAAAGATAGACGGAAACAAAGAAGAAAGAAAGAAAGAAAGACAGAAAAAAGCCAGAATGAAAGAAAGAAAGAAAAACAAAGAAAGAAAAAAGAAAGAAAGAAAAAGAAAAGAAGAAATAAATAAAGAATAAAGAAAGAAAAAAGAATGAAAGGAAGAAAAGAAAGAAAGAAATAAAGAAAATTAAGAAAAAAAAAAGACAGAAAAAAAAAGAAAGAAAGAAAAAAAGACAGAAAGAAAGAAATAAAAAAAAAAGAAAGAAAGTAACAAGAAAGAAATAAGGAAAGATAAAAGAAAGAAAGAAACAAAAATAAAGAAAGAAAGAAAGAAAGAAGAAAGAAAGAAAGAAAAACAAAGAAAAAAGGAAAGAAAGACAGAAAGAAAAAGAAAGAAAGAAAGAAAGAAAGGAGAAAGAAAGAAGAAAGAAAGAAAGAAAAAAGAAAGACAGAAATAAAGACAGAAAGAAAGAAAGAAAAAAGAAAAAGAAAGAAAAAGAAAAAGAAAAAGAAAAAGAAAGAAAGAAATAAAGAAAGACAGACAGAAAGAAAGAAAGAAAAAGAAAGAAAGAAAGAAAGAAAGAAAGAAAGAAAAGAAAGAAAGAAATGAAAGAAAGAAAGAAAAAAGAAAGAAAGATAAAGACAGAAAGAAAGAAAAAAGGAAAAGAAAGAAAAAAGAAAAAAGAAAGAAAGAAAAAAGAAAGAAAGACAGAAAGAAAGAGAGAAAGAAATAAATCAAAAAGAAAAAGAAAGAAAAAGAAAGAAAGAAAGAAAGAAAGACAGAAAGAAAGAAAGAAAGACAGAAAGAAAGACAGAAAGAAAGAAAGCATGAAAAAGAAAGAAAGACAGAAAGAAGAAAGAAAGAAAGGAAAAAAGAAAGAAGAAAGAAAGAAAGAAAAAAGGAAGAAAAAAGAAAAAGAAAGAAAAAAGTAAGAGAGAATGACAGAAATAAAGAAAGAAAAAGAAAAAGAAAGAAAAAGTAAGAAAGAATCAAAGACAGAAAGAAAGAAAGAAAAAGAAGAAACAAATAAAGTAAGGAGAAGAAAGAAAGAATGAAAGAAAGAAAAAAGAAACAAAGAAAGAAAGAAAGAAAGAAAGAAGAAAGAAAGAAATAAAGTAAAGAGAAAGAAAGAAAAAAGAAAGAAAGAAAGACAGAAAGAAAGAATAAAAAGAAAAAGAAAAAGAAAGAAATAAAGAAAGACAGAAAGAAAGAAAGAAAAACAAAAAAAGAAAGAAAGAAAGAAAGAAAGAAAGAAAGACAAAAGAAAGACAGAAAGAAAGACAGAAAGAAACAAAGAAAAAAAAAAGAAAGAAAAAGACAAAGAAAGAAAGAAATAAAGACAGACAGAAAGAAAGAAAGAAAAAGAAAGAAAGAAAGAATGAAAAGAAAGAAAGAAAGAAAAAAGAAAGAAAGGAGAAAGAGAGAAATAAAGAAAAATGAAAAGAAAGAAAAAGAAAAAAGAAAGAAAGAAAAAAGAAAGATAGAAAGAAAAAAAGAAAGACAGAAAGAGAGAAAGAAAGCAAAAAGAAAAAGAAAGAAAAAGAAAGTAAGAAAGAAAGAAAAATGAAAAACGAAAGAAAAAAAGAAAGAAGAAAGAAAGAAAGAAAGAATGAAAGAAAGAAAAAAAGAAAGAAAAAAGAAAGAAAGGAAGAAAGAAAGAAAGAAAGAAAAAAGAAAGAAAGAAGAAAGAAAGAGAGAAAGAAAGAAAGAAAGAAAGAAAAAAGAAAGAAAGAAAGAAAGAAAGAAAGAAAAAAGAAAGAAAGACAGAAAGAAAGAAACAAAGAAGGAAAGAAAAATGAAAGAAAGACAGAAAGACAGAGAGAAAGAAAGAAAGAAAAAGAAAGAAAGAAAGAAAGAAGAAAGAAAGGAAAAGAAAGAAAAAAAGAAAGAAGAAAAAAAAGAAAGAAAGAAAGAAAATAAAAAGAAAGAAAGAAAGGGAGGAAGAAAGAAAGAAAAAAGAAAGAAAGAAAGAAAGAAGAAAGAAAGGAAAAGAAAGAAAAAAAGAAAGAAGAAAAAAAAAGAAAGAAAGAAAGAAAATAAAAGGAAAGAAAGAAAGGGAGGAAGAAAGAAAGAAAAAAGAAAGAAAGAAAGAAATTAAGAATGAAAGAAAGAAAGAAAAAAAAAGAAAAAAGAAGAAATAAAGAAAAAAGAAAGAAAAAAGAAAGAAAGAAAAAAAAACATAGAAAGAAAGAAAGAAATTAAGAATGAAGGAAAGAAAGAAAAAAAAGAAAGAAAGAAGAAAGAAAGAAAAAAGGAAGAAAAAAAGAAAAAAGGAAGAAAAAGAAAGAAAGAAAGAAAAAAGAAAGAAGAAAGACAGAAAGAAAGACAGAAAGAAAGAAAGAAAGGAAAAGAAAGACAGAAAGGAAGAAGAAAGAAAGAAAGAAAAAAGAAAGAAAAAAAAAAGAAATAAGGAAAGGAACAAAGAAAAATAAATAAATAAATAAATAAAGAATGAAAGAAAGAAAGAAAAAAGAAAGAAAGACACAAAGAAAGAAAGAGAGAAAGAAAAAGAAGATAGAATGAACAAAGAAAGATAGAAAAAAGAAAGAAAGACAGAAAGAAAGAAAGAAAAAAGAAAAAGAAAGAAAGAAAGACAGAAAGATAGACAGAAAGGAAGAAAGAAAGAAAAAGAAAGAAAGAAAGAAACATAGAAAGAAAGAAAGAAAGAAAAAAGACAGAATGAAAGAAAGAAAGAAAAAGAAAGAAAGAAAAAAGAAAGAAAGAAAGAAAGAAGGAAGAATGAAAGAAAGAAAGAAAAAAGAAAGAAAGACACAAAGAAAGAAAGAGAGAAAGAAAAAGAAGATAGAATGAACAAAGAAAGATAGAAAAAAGAAAGAAAGACAGAAAGAAAGAAGAAAGAAGAAAAAGAAAGAAAGAAAGACAGAAAGATAGACAGAAAGGAAGAAAGAAAGAAAAAGAAAGAAAGAAAGAAACATAGAAAGAAAGAAAGAAAGAAAAAAGACAGAATGAAAGAAAGAAAGAAAAAGAAAGAAAGAAAAAAGAAAGAAAGAAAGAAAGACAGAACCCTTTCTTTCTGTATTTCTTTCTGTCTTTTTCTTTCTTTCTTTCTCTGTTTTTTCTTTCTTTCTTTCTTTCTTTTTCTTTCTTTCTTTCTTTCTTTCTTTCTTTCTTTTTTTTCTTTCGTCTTTCTTCCTTTCTTTCTTTTCTTTCTTCTTCTTTTTTCTTTCTTTCTTTCTATTTTTCCGTCTTTCTTTCTTTCTTTTCATTCCTTCTTTCTTTCTTTTATTTCTTTCTTTCTTTTTCCTTCTTTTTTTCTTTCTTTCTTTCTTTCTTACTTTCTTTCATTATGTCTTTCTTTCTTTCTTTCTTCTTCCTTTTTTCATTCTTTCTGACATTCTGTTTTTCTTTATTTCTTTCTTTCTTTTCCTTTCTTTCTTTCTTTCTTTTTCTTTTTCTTAATTCCTTTCTTTCTGTCTTTCTTTCTGTCTTTCTTTATTTCTTCATTCCTTCTTTCTTTCTTTTTCTTTCTTTCTTTCTTTCTGTTTTCTTTCTGTCTTTCTTTGATTCTTTCTTTCTTTTTTTCTTTCTTTCTTTCTTTTTCTTTCTTTCTTTCTTTCTGTCTTTCTTTCTTCTTTTTTTTTATTTTTTCTGAATTTCTATCTGTCTTTCTTTATTTCTTTCTTTCCTTTCCTTTATTTCTTTCATTCTTTCTGTCTTTCTTTCTGTCTTTCTTTCTTTCTTTTTTCTTTTTTTTCCTTTCTTTCTTTCTTTCTTTTTTCTTTCTTT
>JAVLUU010000332.1:92500-95000 GCA_032206185.1 Columba guinea
CTTTCTTCTTTCTTTATATTTCTTTCTTTCTTTCTTTTACTTTCTTTCTTTTTTTCCTTCTTTCTTTCTTTCTTTCTTTCTTTTCCTTTCTTTCTTTCTTTCTTTCTTCTTTCTTTCTTTTTTCTTTCTTTCTTTCTTTCTTTATTTCCTCTTCCTTTATTTTTTCATTCTTTCTTTCTTTCTTTTTTCTTTCTTTTTTCTTTCTTTCTTTCTTTCTTTATTCTTTTCTTTTTCTTTCTTTCTTTCCCTTTCTTTCTCTTTTTCCTTCTTTTTTCTTCCCTTCTTTCTTTTTCTTTCTTTCTTTCTTTTTCTCTTCCTTTCTGTCTTTCTTTCTGTCTTTCTTTCTTTCTTTCTTCTTTCTTTCTTTCTTTTTCTTTCTTTCCTTTTTCTTTCTTTTTTTTCTTTCTTTTTTCTTTCTTTTTTCTTTTTTCTCTCATTCTCTCTTTCTTTCTGTCTTTCTTTTTTCTTTCTTTTGTTCTTTCTTTCTTCCTTCTTTCTTTCTTTCTTTCTTTTTCTTTCTTTCTTTCTCTCTTTCTTTCTTTCTTTCTTTTATTCTTTTCTCTTTCTTTATTTCTTTCTTTTTTCTTTCTTTTTTTCTTTCTTTATTTCTTTCTTTTTTCTTTCTTTCTTACTTTCTTTCTTTCTTTCTTTTCCTTCCTTTCTTTCTTTCTGTCTTTCTTTCTGTCTTTCTTTCTTTTTTTCTTTCTTTCTTCTTACTGTCTTTCTTTCTTTTTCTTTCTTTCTTTCTTTTTGTCTTCTTTCTGTCTTTCTTTCTTTCTTTTTCTTTCTTCTTTTCTGTCTTTCTGTCTTTCTTTCTTCCTTTCTTTCTTTCTTTCTTTTTCCTTCTTTATTCCTTTCTTTCTTTCGGACTTTTTTCTTTCATTTTTCTTTCTTTCTTTATTTCTTTTTCTTTCTTTCTTTCTGTCTTTCTTCTTTTTTCTTTATTTCTTTTTCTTTCTTTTCCTTATTTTTCTTTCTTTCTTTTTTCTTCCTTTCTTTCTTTCTTTCTTTCTTTCTTTTTTCTTTCTTTCTTTCATTCCTTCTTTTCCTTTCTTTCTTTATTTCCTTTTTCTTTCTTTCTTTCTTTCTTTCTTTCCTTTTTCTTTCTTTCTTCTTTCCTTATTTCTTTCTTTTTGTTTCTTTCTTTCTTTCTTTCTTTCTGTCTTTCTTTCTTTCTTTATTCTTTCTTTCTTTCTTTCTTTTTCTTTCTTTCTTTTTTATTTCTTTTCTTTCTTTCCTTCTTTCTTTTCTGTTTTTCTTTCTGTCTTTCTTACTTTATTCTTTCTTTTTTCTTTCTTTCGTCTTTCTTTCTTTCTTTCTTTTACTTTCTTCTTCTTTTGTTCTTTCTTTCTGTCTTTCTTTCTTTCTTTTCCTTCCTTTCTTCTATCTTTCTTTTTTCTTTCTTTCTTTCTTTCTTTTCCTTTCTTTCTATTTTTCCTTCCTTTTTTCTTTTTTTCTTTCTTTCTTTCTTTCTATCTTTCTTTCTTTTTCTTTCTTTCTTTCTTTCTGTCTTTCTTTCTATCTTTCTTTCTTTCTTTCTTTTTTCTTTCTTTCTTCTTTTTTTTCTTTCTTTCTTTATTTCAGTCTTTCTTTCTTTCTTCTTTCATTCTTTTTTCTTTCTTTCTTTCTTTCTTCCTTTTTCTTTCTTTCTTTCTTTTACTTTCTTTCTTTTTTCCTTCTTTCTTTGTTTCTTTCTTTGTTTTCCTTTCTTTCTTTCTTTCTTTCTTCTTTCTTTCTTTTTTCTTTCTTTCTTTCTTTCTTTATTTCTTCTTCCTTTATTTTTTCATTCTTTCTTTGTTTCTTTTTTCTTTCTTTTTTCTTTCTTTCTTTCTTTCTTTATTCTTTTCTTTTTCTTTCTTTCCCTTTCTTTCTCTTTTTCCTTCTTTTTTCTTTCTTTCTTTCTTTTTCTTTCTTTCTTTCTTTCTTTCTTCCTTTCTTTCTTTCTTTCTTTTTGCTTCTTTATTCCTTTCTTCCTTTCGTACATTTTTCTTTCTTTTTTCTTTCTTTCTTTCTTTCTTTTTCTTTCTTTCTTTCTGTCTTTCTTTCTTCTTTTTTCTTTCTTTCTTTTTCTTTTTCTTATTTTTCTTTCTTTCTTTTTTCTCCTTTCTTTCTTTCTTTCTTTCTTTTTTCTTTCTTTCTTTCTTTCCTTTTTCTTTCTTTCTTCTTTCCTTCTTTCTTTCTTTTTGTTTCTTTCTTTCTTTCTTTCTTTCTTTCTGTCTTTCCTTCTTTCTTTCTTTTTTCTTTCTTTCTTTCTTTCTTTTTCTTTCTTTCTTTTTTCTTTCTTTTCTGCCTTTCCTTCTTTCTTTTCTGTTTTTCTTTCTGTCTTTCTTACTTTATTCTTTCTTTTTTCTTTCTTTCGTCTTTCTTTCTTTCTTTTCCTTCCTTTCTTCTTTCTTTCTTTTTTCTTTCTTTCTTTCTTTCTTTTCCTTTCTTTCTATTTTTACTTCCTTTTTTCTTTCTAACTTTCTTTCTTTCTTTCTTTCTTCTTTCTTTCTTTCTT
>JAVLUU010000332.1:117500-120000 GCA_032206185.1 Columba guinea
TTTCCTTCTTTCTTTCTTTTTGTTTCTTTCTTTCTTTCTTTCTTTCTTTCTGTCTTTCTTTCTCTCTTTCTTTCTTTCTTTTTTCTTTCTTTCTTTCTTTCTTTATTTTTCTTTCTTTCTTTTTTTCTTTCTTTTCTTTCTTTCCTTCTTTCTTTTCTGTCTTTCTTTCTGTCTTAGTTTATTCTTTCTTTTTTCTTTCTTTCTTTCTTTCTTTCTTTCTTTCTTTCTTTCTTCTTTCTTTCTTTCTTACTTCTTTCTTTTTTCCTTCTTTCTTTTTTTCTTTCTTTCTTTCTTTCTTTCTTTTTTCTTTCTTTCTTCTTTCGTTTTTCTTTCTTTCTTCTTTCTTCTTTCTTTTTTCTTTCTTTCTTTCTTTCTTCCCTTTTCTTTCTTTCTTTCTTTCTTATTTCATTCTTTTTTCTTTCTTTATTTCTTTTTTCTTTCTTTCTTTCTTTTTTCTTTCTTTCTTTCTGTCTTTCTTTCTGTCTTTCTTTCTTTATTTTCATTCCTTTCTTCTTTCTTTATATTTCTTTCTTTCATTCTTTTACTTTCTTTCTTTCTTTTACTTTCTTTCTTTTTTTCCTTCTTTCTTTCTTTCTTTCTTTCTTTTCCTTTCTTTCTTTCTTCTTTCTTCTTTCTTTCTTTTTTCTTTCTTTCTTTCTTTCTTTATTTCCTCTTCCTTTATTTTTTCATTCTTTCTTTCATTCTTTTTTCTTTCTTTTTTCTTTCTTTCTTTCTTTCTTTATTCTTTTCTTTTTCTTTCTTTCTTTCCCTTTCTTTCTCTTTTTCCTTCTTTTTTCTTCCTTTCTTTCTTTTTCTTTCTTTCTTTCTTTTTCTCTTCCTTTCTGTCTTTCTTTCTGTCTTTCTTTCTTTCTTTCTTCTTTCTTTCTTTCTTTTTCTTTCTTTCCTTTTTCTTTCTTTTTTTTCTTTCTTTTTTCTTTCTTTTTTCTTTTTTCTCTCATTCTCTCTGTCTTTCTTTCTGTCTTTCTTTTTTCTTTCTTTTGTTCTTTCTTTCTTCCTTCTTTCTTTCTTTCTTTTTCTTTCTTTCTTTCTCTCTTTCTTTCTTTCTTTCTTTCTTTTATTCTTTTCTCTTTCTTTATTTCTTTCTTTTTTCTTTCTTTTTTTTCTTTCTTTATTTCTTTCTTTTTTCTTTCTTTCTTACTTTCTTTCTTTCTTTCTTTTCCTTCCTTTCTTTCTTTCTGTCTTTCTTTCTGTCTTTCTTTCTTTTTTTCTTTCTTTCTTCTTAGCGTCTTTCTTTCTTTTTCTTTCTTTCTTTCTTTTTGTCTTTCTTTCTGTCTTTCTTTCTTTCTTTTTCTTTCTTCTTTTCTGTCTTTCTGTCTTTCTTTCTTCCTTTCTTTCTTTCTTTCTTTTTCCTTCTTTATTCCTTTCTTTCTTTCGGACTTTTTTCTTTCATTTTTCTTTCTTTCTTTATTTCTTTTTCTTTCTTTCTTTCTGTCTTTCTTCTTTTTTCTTTCTTTCTTTTTCTTTCTTTTCCTTATTTTTCTTTCTTTCTTTTTTCTTCCTTTCTTTCTTTCTTTCTTTCTTTTTTCTTTCTTTCTTTCATTCCTTCTTTTCCTTTCTTTCTTTATTTCCTTTTTCTTTCTTTCTTTCTTTCTTTCCTTTTTCTTTCTTTCTTCTTTCCTTATTTCTTTCTTTTTGTTTCTTTATTTCTTTCTTTCTTTCTGTCTTCTTTCTTTCTTTCTTCTTTCTTTCTTTCTTTCTTTTTCTTTCTTTCTTTTTTCTTTCTTTTCTTTCTTTCCTTCTTTCTTTTCTGTTTTTCTTTCTGTCTTTCTTACTTTATTCTTTCTTTTTTCTTTCTTTCGTCTTTCTTTCTTTCTTTCTTTTACTTTCTTCTTCTTTTTTTCTTTCTTTCTGTCTTGCTTTCTTTCTTTTCCTTCCTTTCTTCTATCTTTCTTTTTTCTTTCTTTCTTTCTTTCTTTTCCTTTCTTTCTATTTTTCCTTCCTTTTTTCTTTTTTTCTTTCTTTCTTTCTTTCTATCTTTCTTTATTTTTCTTTCTTTCTTTCTTTCTGTCTTTCTTTCTATCTTTCTTTCTTTCTTTCTTTTTTCTTTCTTTCTTCTTTTTTTTCTTTCTTTCTTTATTTCAGTCTTTCTTTCTTTCTTCTTTCATTCTTTTTTCTTTCTTTCTTTCTTTCTTCCTTTTTCTTTCTTTCTTTCTTTTACTTTCTTTCTTTTTTCCTTCTTTCTTTGTTTCTTTCTTTCTTTTCCTTTCTTTCTTTCTTTCTTTCTTCTTTCTTTCTTTTTTCTTTCTTTCTTTCTTTCTTTATTTCTTCTTCCTTTATTTTTTCATCCTTCTTTCTTTCTTTTTTCTTTCTTTTTTCTTTCTTTCTTTCTTTCTTTATTCTTTTCTTTTTCTTTCTTTCCCTTTCTTTCTCTTTTTCCTTCTTTTTTCTTTCTTTCTTTCTTTTTCTTTCTTTCTTTCTTTTTCTCTTCCTTTCTGTCTTTCTTTCTGTCTTTCTTTATTTTTCTTCTTTCTTTCTTTCT
>JAVLUU010000332.1:127500-130000 GCA_032206185.1 Columba guinea
TCTTTATTTTCATTCCTTTCTTCTTTCTTTATATTTCTTTCTTTCATTCTTTTACTTTCTTTCTTTCTTTTACTTTCTTTCTTTTTTTCCTTCTTTCTTTCTTTCTTTCTTTCTTTTCCTTTCTTTCTTTCTTCTTTCTTCTTTCTTTCTTTTTTCTTTCTTTCTTTCTTTCTTTATTTCCTCTTCCTTTATTTTTTCATTCTTTCTTTCATTCTTTTTTCTTTCTTTTTTCTTTCTTTCTTTCTTTCTTTATTCTTTTCTTTTTCTTTCTTTCTTTCCCTTTCTTTCTCTTTTTCCTTCTTTTTTCTTCCTTTCTTTCTTTTTCTTTCTTTCTTTCTTTTTCTCTTCCTTTCTGTCTTTCTTTCTGTCTTTCTTTCTTTCTTTCTTCTTTCTTTCTTTCTTTTTCTTTCTTTCCTTTTTCTTTCTTTTTTTTCTTTCTTTTTTCTTTCTTTTTTCTTTTTTCTCTCATTCTCTCTGTCTTTCTTTCTGTCTTTCTTTTTTCTTTCTTTTGTTCTTTCTTTCTTCCTTCTTTCTTTCTTTCTTTTTCTTTCTTTCTTTCTCTCTTTCTTTCTTTCTTTCTTTCTTTTATTCTTTTCTCTTTCTTTATTTCTTTCTTTTTTCTTTCTTTTTTTTCTTTCTTTATTTCTTTCTTTTTTCTTTCTTTCTTACTTTCTTTCTTTCTTTCTTTTCCTTCCTTTCTTTCTTTCTGTCTTTCTTTCTGTCTTTCTTTCTTTTTTTCTTTCTTTCTTCTTAGTGTCTTTCTTTCTTTTTCTTTCTTTCTTTCTTTTTGTCTTTCTTTCTGTCTTTCTTTCTTTCTTTTTCTTTCTTCTTTTCTGTCTTTCTGTCTTTCTTTCTTCCTTTCTTTCTTTCTTTCTTTTTCCTTCTTTATTCCTTTCTTTCTTTCGGACTTTTTTCTTTCATTTTTCTTTCTTTCTTTATTTCTTTTTCTTTCTTTCTTTCTGTCTTTCTTCTTTTTTCTTTCTTTCTTTTTCTTTCTTTTCCTTATTTTTCTTTCTTTCTTTTTTCTTCCTTTCTTTCTTTCTTTCTTTCTTTTTTCTTTCTTTCTTTCATTCCTTCTTTTCCTTTCTTTCTTTATTTCCTTTTTCATTCTTTCTTTCTTTCTTTCCTTTTTCTTTCTTTCTTCTTTCCTTATTTCTTTCTTTTTGTTTCTTTATTTCTTTCTTTCTTTCTGTCTTCTTTCTTTCTTTCTTCTTTCTTTCTTTCTTTCTTTTTCTTTCTTTCTTTTTTCTTTCTTTTCTTTCTTTCCTTCTTTCTTTTCTGTTTTTCTTTCTGTCTTTCTTACTTTATTCTTTCTTTTTTCTTTCTTTCGTCTTTCTTTCTTTCTTTCTTTTACTTTCTTCTTCTTTTTTTCTTTCTTTCTGTCTTGCTTTCTTTCTTTTCCTTCCTTTCTTCTATCTTTCTTTTTTCTTTCTTTCTTTCTTTCTTTTCCTTTCTTTCTATTTTTCCTTCCTTTTTTCTTTTTTTCTTTCTTTCTTTCTTTCTATCTTTCTTTATTTTTCTTTCTTTCTTTCTTTCTGTCTTTCTTTCTATCTTTCTTTCTTTCTTTCTTTTTTCTTTCTTTCTTCTTTTTTTTCTTTCTTTCTTTATTTCAGTCTTTCTTTCTTCTTTCATTCTTTTTTCTTTCTTTCTTTCTTTCTTCCTTTTTCTTTCTTTCTTTCTTTTACTTTCTTTCTTTTTTCCTTCTTTCTTTGTTTCTTTCTTTCTTTTCCTTTCTTTCTTTCTTTCTTTCTTCTTTCTTTCTTTTTTCTTTCTTTCTTTCTTTCTTTATTTCTTCTTCCTTTATTTTTTCATCCTTCTTTCTTTCTTTTTTCTTTCTTTTTTCTTTCTTTCTTTCTTTATTCTTTTCTTTTTCTTTCTTTCCCTTTCTTTCTCTTTTTCCTTCTTTTTTCTTTCTTTCTTTCTTTTTCTTTCTTTCTTTTTCTCTTCCTTTCTGTCTTTCTTTCTGTCTTTCTTTATTTTTCTTCTTTCTTTCTTTCTTTTTCTTTCTTTCCTTTTTCTTTCTTTTTTTTCTTTCTTTTTTCTTTCTTTTTTCTTTTTTCTTTCATTCTCTCTGTCTTTCTTTCTGTCTTTCTTTTTTCTTTCTTTCGTTCTTTCTTTCTTCCTTCTTTCTTTATTTCTTTCTTTTTCTTTCTTTCTTTCTCTCTTTCTTTCTTTCTTTCTTTTATTCTTTTCTCTTTCTTTATTTCTTTCTTTTTTCTTTCTTTTTTTTCTTACTTTATTTCTTTCTTTTTTCTTTCTTTCTTTCTTTCTTTCTTTTCCTTCCTTTCTTTCTTTCTGTCTTTCTTTCTGTCTTTCTTTCTTTTTTTCTTTCTTTCTTCTTACTTTCTTTCTTTTTCTTTCTTTATTTCTTTTTGTCTTTCTTTCTCTCTTTCTTTCTTTCTTTTCCTTTCTTCTTTTCTGTCTTTCTGTCTTTCTTTCTTCCTTTCTTTCTTTCTTTCTTTTTCCTTCTTTATTCCTTTCTTCCTTTCGTACATTTTTC
>JAVLUU010000332.1:140000-145000 GCA_032206185.1 Columba guinea
CTTTCTTTCTTTTTTTCCTTCTTGCTTTCTTTCTTTCCTTTTTTCTTTTTTTTCTTTCTTTCTTTCTTTCTTTCTTTCGTCTTTCTTTCTTTCTTTCTTTCTTTTAATTTCTTCTTCTTTTTTTCTTTCTTTCTTTCTGTCTTTCTTTCTTTCTTTCTTTTTTCTTTTATCTTTCTTTCTTTATTTATTTATTTATTTTCTTTTTCTTTCTTTCTTTCTTTCCCTTTCTTTCTCTTTTTCTTCTTTTTTTCTTCCTTTCATTCTTTTTCTTTCTTTCTTTCTTTCCTTTTCTCTTCCTTTCTGTCTTTCTTTCTGTCTTTCTTTATTTCTTCTTTCTTTCTTTCTTTTTCTTTCTTTCTTTTTTCTTTCTTTTTTTTTCTTTCTTTCTTTCCTTCTTTTCCTTTCTTTCTTTCTTTCTGTCTATCTTTCTGTCTCTCTTTATTTCTTTCTTTCTTTCTTTCTGTCTATCTTTCTGTCTTTATTTCTTTCTTTCTTTCTTTTTCTTTCTTTCTTTTTTCTTTCTTTTTTTTTCTTTCCTTCTTTCTTCTTTCTTTCTTTCTTTCTTTTTCTTTTTTCTTTCTTTCTTTCTGTCTTTCTTTCTTTCTTTTTATCTTTTTTTTTCTTTCTTTCTTTCTTCTTTCTTTTTAATTTTTTTCTTTATTTCTGTCTTTCTGTCTTTCTTTATTGTTTTCTCTTTCTTTCTTTTTTCTTTCTTTTTTCTTTTTTCTTTCATTCTTTCTGTCTTTATTTCTGTCTTCCTTTTTTCTTTCTTTCGTTCTTTTTTTCTTCCTTCTTTCTTTCTTTCTTTCTTTTTTTTCTTTCTTTCTTTGTCTTTCTGTATTTCATTCTTTCTTTCTTCTTTCTTTCTTTCTTTCTTTTTCTTTCTTTCTTTCTTTCTGTCTTTCTTTCTTTCTTTCTTTTTCTCTTTCTTTATTTCTTTCTTTCTTTTTTCTTTCTTTTTTTTCTTTCTTTATTTCTTTCTTTTTTCTTTCTTTCTTTCTTACTTTCTTTCTTTCTTTCTTTTCCTTCCTTCCTTTCTTTCTGTCTTTCTTTCTGTCTTTCTTTTTTCTTTCTTTCTTCTTACTTTATTTCTTTCTTTTTCTTTCTTTCTTCCTTTTTGTCTTTCTTTCTCTCTTTCTTTCTTTCTTTTTCTTTCTTTTTTTCTGTCTTTCTGTCTTTCTTTCTTCCTTTCTTTCTTTCTTTCTTTCTTTTTCCTTCTTTATTCCTTTCTTTCTTTCTGACTTTTTTCTTTCTTTTTTCTTTCTTTCTTTATTTCTTTTTCTTTCTTTCTTTCTTTCTGTCTTTCTTTCTTCTTTTTTCTTTCTTTCTTTTTCTTTCTTTTTCTTATTTTTCTTTCTTTCTTTTTTCTTTCTTTCTTTCTTTCTTTCTTTTTTCTTTCTTTCTTTCTTTCCTTCTTTTCCTTTCTTTCTTTATTTCCTTTTTCTTTCTTTCTTTCTTTCCTTTTTCTTTCTTTCTTCTTTCCTTCTTTATTTCTTTTTTTTATTTCTTTCTTTCTTTCTGTCTTTCTTTCTGTCTTTCTTTCGTTCTTTTTTCTTTCTTTCTTCCTTTTTCTTTCTTTCTTTTTTTCTTTCTTTTCTTTCTTTCCTTCTTTCATTTCTGTCTTTCTTTCTTTCTTACTTTATTCTTTCTTTTTTCTTTCTTTCGTCTTTCTTTCTTTCTTTCTGTTACTTTCTTCTTCTTTTTTTCTTTCTTTCTGTCTTTCTTTCTTTCTTTTCCTTCCTTTCTTCTTTCTTTCTTTCTTTCTTTTCCTTTCTTTCTATTTTTACTTCCTTTTTTCTTTCTATCTTTCTTTCTTTCTTTCTTTCTTTCTTTTTTCTTTCTTTCTCTCTTTCTTTCTTCTTTCTTTCTTTCTTTTTCTTTTTTCTTTCTTTCTTTCTGTCTTTCTTTCTTTCTTTTTTCTTTCTTTCTTTCGTCTTTCTTTCTTTCTTTCTTTCTTTTACTTTCTTCTTCTTTTTTTCTTTCTTTCTTTCTGTCTTTTTTTCTTTCTTTCTTTTCCTTTATTTCCTTTTTTTTTCTTTCTTTCTTTTTTCTTCTTTTTCTTTCTTTCTTTCTTTCTTTCTTTCTTTTCCTTTCTTTCTTTTTTCCTTCTTGCTTTCTTTCTTTCCTTTTTTCTCTTTTTCTTTCTTTCTTTCTTTCTTCTTTCTTTTTTTTTTCTTTATTTCTGTCTTTCTTTATTGTTTTCTCTTTCTTTCTTTTTTCTTTCTTTTTTCTTTTTTCTTTCATTCTGTCTTTCTTTTTTCATTCTTTCTTCCTTCCTTCCTTCTTTCTTTCTTTCTTTCTTTTTCTTTCTTTATTTCTTTCTGTCTTTCTTTCTTTCTTTCTTTCTTTTCTCTTTCTTTATTTCTTTCTTTTTTCTTTCTTTTTTTTTCTTTCTTTATTTCTTTCTTTTTTCTTTCTTACTTTCTTTCTTTTTTCTTTCTTTCTTCTTTCTTTCTTTCTTTTTCTTTCTTTCTTTCTTTTTGTCTTTCTTTCTGTCTTTCTTTCTTTCTTTCTTTCTTTTTCTTTCTTTTTTTCTGTCTTTCTGTCTTTCTTTCTTCCTTTCTTTCTTTCTTTTTCCTTCTTTATTCCTTTCTTTCTTTCTGACTTTTTTCTTTCTTTTTTCTTTCTTTCTTTATTACTTTTTCTTTCTTTCTTTCTTTCTGTCTTTCTTTCTTCTTTTTTCTTTCTTTCTTTTTCTTTCTTTTACTTATATTTCTTTCTTTCTTTTTTCTTTCTTTCTTTCTTTCTTTTTTTCTTTCTTTCTTTCTTTCTTTCTTTTCCTTTCTTTTTTATTTCCTTTTTCTTTCTTTCTTTCTTTCTTTCCTTTTTCTTTCTTTCTTTTCGTTTCTGTCTTTCTTTCTTTCTTTCTTTTTTCTTTCTTTCTTTCTTTCTTTTTCTTTCTTTCTTTTTTTTTATTTCTTTCTTTCCTTCTTTTCTGTCTTTCTTTCTGTCTTTCTTACTTTATTCTTTCTTTTTTCTTTCTTTCTTTCTTTCTTTCTTTCTTTCTTTCTTTCGTCTTTCTTTCTTTCTTTCTTTTACTTTCTTCTTCTTTTTTTCTTTCTTTCTGTCTTTCTTTCTTTCTTTTCCTTCCTTTCTTCTTTCTTTCTTTTTTCTTTCTTTGTTTATTTCTTTTCCTTTCTTTCTATTTTTCCTTCCTTTTTTCTTTTTTTCTTTCTTTCCTTCTTTCTTTTTCTTTCTTTCTTTCTTTCTGTCTTTCTTTCTATCTTTCTTTCTTTCTTTCTTTCTTTTTTCTTTCTTTCTTTCTTCTTTTTTTTTCTTTCTTTCTTTCTTTCTTTCTTTCTTTATTTCAGTCTTTCTTTTTCTCCTTTCTTTCTTTTTTCTTTCTTTCTTTCTTTCTTCTTTCTTTTTTCCTTCTTTCTTTTTTCTTTCTTTCTTCTTTCTTTTTTCTTTCTTTCTTCTTTCTTTATTCTTTCTTTCTTTCTTTCTTCCTTTTTCTTTCTTTCTTTCTTTCTTATTTCATTCTTTTTTCTTTCTTTCTTTCTTTTTTCTTTCTTTATTTCTGTCTTTCTTTCTTTCTTTTTTCTTTCTTTCTTTCTTTTTTCTTTCTTTTTTCTTTCCTTCATTCTTTTTTCTTTTTTCTTTCTTCTTTCTTTATTCTTTTCCTTTTCTTTCTTTCTTTCTTTCCCTTTCTTTCTCTTTTTCCTTCTTTTTTTCTTCCTTTCATTCTTTTTCTTTCTTTCTTTCTTTCTTTTTCTCTTCCTTTCTGTCTTTCTTTCTGTCTTTCTTTATTTCTTTCTTCTTTCTTTCTTTCTTTTTCTTTCTTTCTTTTTTCTTTCTTTTTTTTTCTATCTTTCTTTATTTTTTCTTTCTTTCTTTCTTACTTTCCTTCTTTTCCTTTCTTTCATCTTTCTGTCTCTCTTTCTTTCTTTCTTTATTTCTTTCTTTCTTTCTTTCTGTCTATCTTTCTGTCTTTCTTTACTTCTTTCTTTCTTTTTCTTTCTTTCTTTTTTCTTTCTTTTTTTTTCTTTCTTTCTTCTTTCTTTCTTTCTTTCTTTCTTTTTCTTTTTTCTTTCTTTCTTTCTGTCTTTGTTTCTTTCTTTTTTCTTTCTTTCTTTCGTCTTTCTTTCTTTCTTTCTTTTAATTTCTTCTTCTTTTTTTTCTTTCTTTCTTTCTTTCTTCTTTCTTTTTTCTTTTTTTCTTTATTTCTGTCTTTCTTTCTCTCTTTCTTTATTGTTTTCTCTTTCTTTTTTCTTTCTTTTTTCTTTCTTTTTTCTTTTTTCTTTCATTCTTTCTGTCTTTCTTTCTGTCTTTCTTTTTTCTTTCTTTCGTTCTTTCTTTCTTCCTTCTTTCTTTCTTTCTTTCTTTTTCTTTCTTTCTTTCTTTGTCTTTCTTTCTGTATTTCATTCTTTCTTTCTTTCTTTCTTTCTTTCTTTTTCTTTCTTTTTTTCTTTCTGTCTTTCTTTCTTTTATTCTTTTCTCTTTCTTTATTTCTTTATTTCTTTTTTCTTTCTTTTTTTTTCTTTCTTTATTTCTTTCTTTTTTCATTCTTTCTTTCTTACTTTCTTTCTTTCTCTCTTTATTCTTTTCTTTTTCTTTGTTCTTTCTTTCCCTTTCTTTCTCTTTTTCCTTCTTTTTTTCTTCCTTTCTTTTTCTTTCTTTCTTTCTTTCTTTTTCTCTTCCTTTCTGTCTTTCTTTCTGTCTTTCTTTATTTCTTTCTTCTTTCTTTCTTTCTTTTTCTTTCTTTCTTTTTTCTTTCTTTTTTTTTCTTTCTTTCTTTCTTTCTTTTTTCTTTCTTTCTTTCTTACTTTCCTTCTTTTCCTTTCTTTCTTTCTTTCAGTCTTTCTTTCTGTCTTTCTTTCTTTCTTTCTTTCTTTCTTTCTTTTTCTCTTTCGTTTTCTTTCTTTTTTTTTCTTTCTCTCCTTCTTCTTTCTTTCTTTCTTTCTTTCTTTCTTTTTCTATTTTCTTTCTTTCTTTCTGTCTTTCTTTCTTTCTTTTTTCTTTCTTTCTTTCTGTCTTTCTTTCTTTCTTTCTTTTCCTTT